>OX465283.1:19142572-19171343 GCA_949987705.1 Thereva unica | reverse complement strand
TAATTACACGGTCTAACGCTTTTCCTCTTAAAAAACCGGTTTGTGTAAGTTATGTACAAGAATTAAACGACAAACTGACTGTTTGTGTAAGGATTCTTTTATCTATGGTTTTTGCAGCCCCCCAGAAAGAACGAAGTTTTGCTTGTGTTGATGCTCGGTGCAGTCAAAATATTTTTTGGAAGCACAAGTGAGAACCTTCACTGTGACCCATTGGCTATAAAATCGGTTTTATTGAAAGTGTTCATGGAAGGAATGATAGGCCGTGTGATTTGCCTCATGTGGCTTTAACTTAACATTATTGAACACAGAGTGTTGAATCCGGGGAATGAATTATTTCGAAACTGTATGCTCATAAAACTTTCTTTTGTGTAATTCTCCACTTAAAACCATTCTAAGTAC
This sequence comes from Thereva unica, assembly GCA_949987705.1. Classification (NCBI taxonomy): domain Eukaryota; kingdom Metazoa; phylum Arthropoda; class Insecta; order Diptera; family Therevidae; genus Thereva; species Thereva unica. The sequence continues at coordinate 19,170,944 of OX465283.1, read as the reverse complement.
ATATTGTCAATCTGCATGATTGCAGATTTCAACATGTCGTTATGATTCAATGTTTTTTAGGAATCTTAGCTCGAAGGAGCGGAAGCTATAGATGTATATTGCAGGATCTAGTGTAGCGGATATGAAAATATTGGCAAATTGTATTGTATCGGCCTCAATGCTTAACCTTTCCAAAATGTGTCCACCAAGAAGAACGACAAACCCAGGTAAAAAGCGCAATTTTGATTGTTATCTCTTTTTTGTAACGTAACCAATGTCGACCCTATAATTTGTATATTTGTTGTGTTTGTGTTGTTCTGAATCAGGGCGGGATAGTTGGAGCGATGTCAGTAATTGACATGTATGCCCCCGTCTAATCGGCTCTTACTAATGTGAGGGCATGATGTCACTGTGAGATATGTTGTGCCCGTGTGTATAGTTTATAATAAATGTGCGGATATATGGGCAATTCTCCGGAACTTTTAACCTGCTTGTCGCTTCAAAATTTTTATGAATTAAGTACAATTTTTGTAGGAAGATTAAAAATAAAAGAAGCTATCGATAATGTTAAGAAATCATTAATGAGCAATGAGGTATAAGTACGAAGTCATTTAAAACGATATTTTGCAATGAAATTTGAAAAAATGTTCCGTTACCTGTCACTTTTCGGCCTGTCTTTAGCGCTAATCTGAATGAAAAACTATTTATATTTGTGATAGGAAGCGTTGACACAAATAGTGAAAAGTGAAAAATTGTAGTTTAACTCTTAAGGAAAAATGCAGTTGTGTTCGGTGCAGTGTCAAATCGCTATATTTTCCAAAAAACAACTCTGAAGTTTGTCCCTAGGTTTTGACGTCAAAGTTGTAACCCGCATGGTAAGTCGAAGAACTCCGAATTGTCTCATTTTATCATAAAATTTTTTAAACGCACTTATTGTTCAGACACTAACGAACATGTGCATACATTTTGTGACAACAATAAGTTGAAATTGGTTGATTTTTGGGCAAAACTGGCTAACGGGAACGTAGGTTACATTTAAATGTCAAAGTTGTAACCGCAATTAATTTGCTCATATTACATTAAATTCATCCCCGTAAAATTTCTTATGACGTATTGTAACTAGTTAAATCATATGTAACGTTTTTTTCGCTTAAGTTGTTTCATGAATCTTACAAAAAAGTAATTTTAGCGAATGTCAAAATTGTAACCATGTCAAATTTGATGTCAAAATTGTAACCATGTCAATATAACCATGTCATAAAAAAAATATGCGCATTGAATTTTTTAATGTTCTACATCAGAAAACATTTATTTATGAAATAAGAAACACAAAAAATATCATGGCACGCGGTTGTGCTATCAATTTGAAATTTCATTTTTCCAATTAGCTCAGGTTAAAGGTTCTGGAGAATCGCCCATATATACCTTTATTTTTTATTGAACAATACCAACAAAGAACCGAATAACCCTAGAACAAACTGTAATCAAAACTGAACTGGAACTCGTCAATTGGACATCAAAACTGGAACTGGAACTCGTCAATTGGACATCAAAACTGGAACTGGAACTCGCCAATTGGACATCAAAACTGGAACTGGAACTCGTCAATTGGACATCAAAACTGGAACTGGAATTCTTCAATTGGACTTCAATTCTTCAATAGGCAACTGCAGCGGGACTTGTTCATCACTTGACTGTAGATAGTTGACTGACTTTTCCTGATTCCGGCCGGCCTTTTATACTCTGAAATCGGGCCGCCGCCTACTTGTATAATTGTATAAATAATTTGACGTTTTGCAAAGTATAAAATCGTCGCCTGCTTTTATAACTTTTCCTTCCTTCAGGCCAGTGCCTGAACAATAGATGACTAAGTAGTAGTCTGAAGTGTACTGATTGAGGTTGAGCTGAAATTTGCATTTGAATTCCTGAATGCTTTTGGTGTTTGCAAATAACGTGAAGCAAAACATCGTTGAAGGGAGCAAGAGAAAAATTGAAATGTTTAGTTGTTTCGAACCAATTAAATAGCTTGTGGTTAGCGTACAGAAAAGGGTACCATAGATTAAGGTTAGATGTAGTACTACCTTCAGTGCGATTGGAGGTCCAATTAGCGTCTTAGCGGGTTGTTTTGACGCCGCAACCTTACATATCTAAAGTTAGGTTCTTGATTGACCGACTGTGGTGGATATCTAAAGCCATTCTGTGGAGTAAATCCTCCCAAAGAGGTCATAACATTGGTAAATTAACCAAACACAATAATAATAGTCACTATTCAGCTAAAATATGTAAAGGTCTTCTCATTCAGTATGCCAGATTCTTTTTAATGATGCCAAAACCAGTCCTTACTCATAAGCAGCCTTTACGGTAGTATACCCTATTTGGTGCCACCATAGGGGGTGGTTTCCTGTTTACTCGTTGGGCCCGTTGGATCTTTATCTACCGCCCCCTTCAGTCGATCCAGCCTTGCAACACGTTATCTTACTAAAATACAAATACCTTGTTTACGTCACCGGAACCTAGTCATCTACTTCCCCTTTTTGAGGGAGGGTCACCAGTCCAATTACTTCCTCTGCTTTCCGTTAGTTCACGGTACTCAAGACCGATAGTCCGATAGGCCCTTCCGCCTTATGGTAGACGCCAGTGCCTAGATACACCCCCTCATTTTCTAGTTTAACTAATTGTTCCAGAACTGGTCGCTCTTCCTCACTGGTTTCGACCGCCAACCGGTTTCGAGAAGGGTGACATTGCGATATTGGTTCTTCTGGATTTCTCTAAGGCATTCGATTCTATCGTTCACTCTCGTCTGCTTTCCCAGCTTGGCCAACTCTACCAGTTTCTTTCCAAAGTTCCAAGTTCTTTCCAGTGTTAATAAAATATGAATATAGGTAGAAAGGTCCACGGCCATCATATCTCCGTTAAAAATCCAAGCGGTCGGTGTTCGCCCGCTGTAAGCCCATATATTTTTACTTGGGAACACCATAGCTAAGGTTTGAGGCTGTCGAGCTCCTTTTTTCAAATCCCTCGTACTGCTCGTTAAATTATTGATCCACTATTATGTGGTAAAGTTTGGTCGAAAACTTTAGATATTGATGATAGGATGGTAATGCCGCTGTAGTTGTCCACATAGTGCTTGCATTTATTGGTCAGATAATGGACCATGCCTAGTTATTATTGAAAAATGTTGCTGTGGTCTCTTCTCTACGCTCAAGCATTATATCCCTGCAGTGATTAACGTGTATTTATGCTGATTATTGCAATAACACATTTTTATCTAAATTCGTTCTTGGTATTTTTTTTTTTTCATTTCCATGGAAAATCTTATCTCCAAAAAAAAAAAAAAAAAACAAGCAAACACGAAAAAGGATAGAAAAAAACAAACATCCATTGGAGTCTGAAAATTCTCTTTAACATTACTTTTGCTCCTTTTGTTCCATCGTAATTTTTAACGCTAATCTCCTAAAGCCCGACTGCAATTTGTATTGTTTGTTAAATGCTACTAAAGGAAAGCCTGGAAACTACCAGAAAAATGCACTAACGAGGAATTTTTTCGCCAAACCCATATCAGATCGTAATGCTTTGAAAGGATCATAAAGCTGCCTTCTTTTATTTAAGCCGAAGCAACACAACACAGAAAAAAATACTCACCATTTCTTTTTGCATGTATATGTGTACATGCAAAAAAAAAATGCGAAGAGCAGGAAAACTTAAACATGCATAATCAGGTACTTGGAGCAGTTGGTGCTGCTTGGCAGAGATAAACATTTTTTTTCCTTCCTAGAGAAAATGTATGGTAGCTTTAATTGGGTACATTCCATATTCACGGGGAAATTCTGCTGTAGTAACGAGCATCACTACGGAGATTTGAAATAGTTATTCTGTTTCGTAGTGCATCCATAGGCTATGTTTATCTATATTAATAAAAGAAAGTTTCTGTATGTATGTATGTATGGATGTGTGCGTTATAGCGAGCGCATCAGTCATCGCAGAGCTTCGATTAGTGTATGAAAGTCCTTGGGGGTCTTCCATGAAACAGCTCGAGCTCCGATATTCGAAATACAACATGGCCGCCGAAAAAAGATCGAAATTCAAAATGGCCAGCCAAATATGTTTATTAGATATTAGGAATACTTATTAATTTAAGTTCTTTCTGACACTTAGCCGAAGTTCTTTCATTTAAATAAAAAAAAGGCTCGACCGAATATTATGAAATTTTTTCCAAACCATTTTTCGTTAATATTCTTCTTCCCGGCACCTCAAAGAAGTCGATACAGTTTTTGGTTTTTCGATTTCGATTTTCGGACCGATTACAATAACTTTCCTATAAACTGGAAATTTAATAATCCCTTAAAACCCATTTCATTTCACGGCGGATGATTTCAACCTTTTAACTTTCTACTTAAGTTTTATTTTGTCTTTTTTATTTAACATCTTGTCTACTAAGTATCATTTTATCTATGCGTCTATACCCATCGAAAAACTGGTTGAAATTGCACGCTTTACATTAAAAACAATCGTTCAATTCTGAAGACTGTGCGTGCTTATCGTGAAAAATATGTTAGAAATTCGGCGCCTTCAAACAACACAATTCGTAGTTTGGTGAAGAATTTCTTAGTTTACGGGTCTGTAGCCACTCATCAATGTTCCATTCGACGGCATTGTCCAATGAAGCTGTTGACGCGGTAAGAGAGAGTGCTGTACTTCATCTCTTCCCATACAAAGTGCAACTTACTCAATGTTTGGTGCCAACGGACAAGCCGCGTCGTTTGTAATATGGAAATGCTGTCGAAGGAATGATCGATGCGAGGCTAGATTTTTGGGAAAAACATTTTAATGACGAAAGAAGCTCATTTTACACTCTCTGGCGGAGTCAATAAACAAAACGAAGACCATAACGAACTAAGACCATTGACGAGCTCAAAGGTAACATACGAGCCGAAGTAGATGTATCAAATGGAGGTCATTTAATCGTCATTATATTCAAAAACTGATTTGAAATAAATGGTAGAGAATATCCTAAATAAATCCTGCTTATTTGCCAAAATCGGCTAAAAAATGTCGGAGTTATTCAATGTTCAAATACCGAAGGTCTAGATGGCGTACCCCAACGAGTATGTAAATTTACCTATGCGTCAGCCGTCTGCCTATCTCCTCCTAGGTTTGCCTGCTGGTCTATTTCCCAAAATGTCTGCTACCATATGCCGTTTTGGCCAGGGGCGGCGCTTTCATATGTGCGAATGGTGCAATTGCACCGGGCGCAATTTGACTGGGGTGCAATTTCAGAAATTGAGATTTAAAAAAAAGTTTAAAACCCAATTCCAGTCCCTGTACTTTCTCATGCAAGAAAAAACCGGGAAATTTTACTTCTGCCCGGGCAGGAAGTTTCCAGAGCTTTTAGCTTCGAGATTTTCATAAACTCAAGAAATGTTACTCGAGATTTTACTCAAAAAGTGAAGCAACAGACCTTCGTCTTGGAGAATCAGAAGCAATCTCCCAAATGAGAGAAAAATCTCGGCCGTTTGGAACACGCTGCAATGGTCTAGTAGACGAAGAGAGGTATCTACCGGGTGTTTTTTTTAAAACTTGACACGCAATTCTTGAACAAAGGAGGGGTGACAGAGGGAAACCTGTTATACAAAAGATGTCTGATATGGAGGGGGACATCGATTGGGTATAGTGCGCACCCCCTCTCTTCCACCCCCTGACCCGGGGGGGGGGTTACTTTTTTTTTTAAATGGCAACCCCTATTTTTTATGCAAGATTCAGATTCCTGGGATGAAAATAAACATCTTTTATCCCAAGCATTTTTTTCTATCATTTGTTTTTACTCCGGAAACTTTGATTGAAATCGTCTTTAAGGGGAGCTTTCGGTGGATTTTTTTTTCCAAAAAATCCAATTTTTTTTTTGTTACTTTGAACATCTAAGAATACAGCAAAAATAGTTTCAAGAGTTTGCTGTATTCTTAGATGTTCAAAGTAACAAAAAAAAATTGGATTTTTTGAAAAAAATCCACCGAAAGCTCCCCTTAATGACGATTTCAATCAAAGTTTCCGGAGTAAAAACAAATGATAGAAAAAAATGCTTGGGATAAAAGATGTTTATTTTCATCCCAGGAATCTGAATCTTGCATAAAAAATAGGGGTTGCCATTTAAAAAAAAAAAGTTACCCCCCCCGGGTCAGGGGGTGGAAGAGAGGGGGTGCGCACTATACCCAATCGATGTCCCCCTGCATATCAGACATCTTTTGTATAACAGGTTTCCCTCTGTCACCCCTCCTTTGTTCAAGAATTGCGTGTCAAGTTTTAAAAAAAACACCCGGTATATTCAATGCTTCGGAAAAGATACCACAACCTGTTCTCAATTTTTGAGCCATCTGTGTAGATACATAATGACTCAATTGGGATAACATCATCTGTCCAGTAATATCCGGCCGATTTGGTGCTTTTACTGTCTAACAAATTAATATGGTAGTTCCACACGGGCCAACCAACAAAAATTATAGTCCATTCTCGATTCGATGAAGAATCGTATGGGGTTTCACAAGAGCCAACTTTCCCAACGAACATTATGTTAGAATGCTTCGGCTTGTTGTTGTTGTTTTTAACCCTAATTCTCCCTTCTGCCTAATCTTTTCTTTTCCTAACGACAGGGAGATAAAAAACAGCAACATCTGTTCAGCTGTCAAAAAAAGTGATTCAAAAAATCAGTGAAAGAATCCAGAAGTTCAAAAATTCTGTCCACCCCTTCGATTCGTGCCCTCCTACTCTCTTCTCCGCAAACGAAGTTTTTAGCAGATTTTTGTTGGTTTAATGTCTATTATTTCTCCCATGACAATTATTTCTCCCATCCAGCCAGTGCCCACTGCTTTTAAAAATAAAGAGCTTAGGGGGCGCAATATCGTATAGTGCACCGGGCGCAAAAACCCCGAGCATCGGCCCTGGTTTTGGCATACAATTGTCCTCCATCCTTATTATGCGGCCGGCTAATCTTTGTACGTTAATTTTTATAAAAGAAGCCAGGCTTGAGTGAGATGCACTTTACGATTTCTGAAGACAACTCTGTCCTTTAAGTGATAGGAACACCCAACAACGGAGGGGACGACAGTATCTCCCAAGTATCTAACCAATTATTGTAAACACATTCTAACCCACTTTTTTGTCACTGGAAATTTTAAAATTATATTTTAATATTTTTGTGTAAATTGCAGACATACCCGATCGATATTCTCAATAGGCAGTTAATAAGGGGCTAGCTTAAAGCTATTATTGAATTAAATGGTGGGCTAAGTTTTTGTGGTATTAATGATAATACCAAATCACAATAATTAGAAAATCGTGTTAATCTTCTTAATTGATTAATTTCCGACCATAGGAGACCGTTCTGGGTGAAATTGAATTTTGAGAAATTAACAATAAGCGGTAATTCCCCTCCCATAACTCATGTTCTTCTTGATATCTGCCGGTTTTTGAACGCTCCCTAGAAGCGCCTGCAAACTTGCTCTAACAATTGCAGAAAATTAACCCAAGGGAATATTAACACACAATTGTTTCCCAATACATGGTGTGATTCGTGATAATTGTTCCTCTGAAATGCATCTAGCTAAGGCTCAAGCATCTAGAAAGATGCAATTATCACTGAAGCAACAGCTCGTATACACATCTACTGACACACATACAGATATTAATGAAGTGATTGCTTAGTGAGAAAACAACAGCCCCCACATAGGTATATGTATAGCGCTCAATGCTATGCTGAACAGAGCCTTAATTAAAACCAAACAACCGACCGATAGATAGTGTTGAATTCATAACCAATGGATTGAGTTTGCAGTAATTAGGGCTTATTTAGACATGGACCTCTGCTGTATGACGGTAGCTGACGCTTCGTTTTGTATCTAATCGAAAATCACGTATAACGATGTGATATGACAGATATGGAATGAAGCAATCTCTATTCATACTATCCGTATCGGAAGAGGCCCTTAAATCCGTTTACAAAACTCCATTCTGATTAAACTGTTTTGTGTTCAATATCATCCGTATATAGTTATTGTATCTTAGTTCGTTTTGTGCATATATATGTATCTTTGGCTGTTATTTATCACAATATTCACTATGACCTGTCGAATGAATCGATTTCATTCATTAATGCCCCCGAAATCCTTTACATTAAGCATTGTTTATATTCGCTCGTATCACAACTGAAAATAACTGCTAGCATTGCAATGCGTAGAGAGAGAGTTAGAGCAGTAAATTGGGTAATTTGAGCATTTTGACAGCCTGGTCAAAATGGCAATCAACACGAATAACGTTTGCCAATTTACCATGAATCCAAATGAATCATCCAGATATCGCTGGACCCAGACAATGCCACTACGTAGGATAAAGTATAAAATTGAAAATTTACGTTTCATTAGTATCTTGTTATCGGTGTCTGTCTACGTATTTTATGTGCATTCTGGCTATACGGCATAACCACTGTGTCCTCAAATCGGTACTGATGTCAATTTAAAGTGGCAATCTATATACGACTAGGAAAGTCGTATATCCACTTGTATTCCGCACGTACATGTTGACGACTCATACCCATCTCATCTCTCAATCCTTTTCGAGAAAGGATCATCAAGGTGGAATTTGATATAAACATTTCGATGAAGCTCTTTCTCTCTATGTGCTATCGAACGAAGGTAGATGGTGCAGAATAATGCTGGTCCCATGACTCATGTACCTATGGACAGCTCAATGGACGCTAAAACATGGACAGGTACTATATTTTTTTTTAGTCAGTCGTATACCATCTCCATTGCTGCTGGTTTCAAGGCTATAAATAATATTTCTGAGACTATTACACAAGGGGGATTAAAAGATGGCTATGGAATAAGGATATGGGAGGAAAATACTCGTGTATTATAAGATGTTTATATACGCCATCAATTCCCAGTAATGGAAGTAAGTGGAAACTGTATCCGCTTGTGACAGGAAATTTTCTTGATATTGTCGAGATATAAAACAGACAACAACAAAAAAATAAACAATTTCCATTTTATATTTTTTTCCATAAAAACTTGGAAAAAACTTCTGTGAAATTTACATCTTACACTTGAAATTGTATTTATCTCTCAATTGTATTCAGCTTCCACCATCGTTGGCAAAATAGAGAACAGATAAAGTAAACACCTCGAAGAGCGCTTCAGTACAGAACTTCACAGGAAGTTCAAGACAATAATGCACCTGCTAAAAACAATCCTAGTTCTGAATTGACTTAAGATGTTCAAGTTAAGCGAAACTTTCTTTAGCTGGAATATTTACGCAAAGTTCTAGAGAAAAATTTTCCCACCCTCACACTTTCTCACTCTTAGAAAATCAAAAAAAAAAAAAAAAAAAACACCCCGAGCGGCTTCTAGAGGTGCGCTTCCTTCACTTGTCTTGTGTTTATAATGCCCAGAAACGAGCGAAAAATTTTTTTTTGAAATCTTCTGAGAATTACTTGAGGAAAATCTGAAAAACTTTTTCGATTTGAATCGACGGCGTATCTATTAACTTATTAAAAAAAAAAAAAAATAAATAAAAAAATACACCAAATAATGAGAATTCAAATTGTTTCACAATAATTGAGGCGAAATTTTCCTATGATATTCTCTTCTCTTTAACGATTGAATAATTGATCAAGTGCCCGTGATGGAAGAGTGCTTCTAAGGATCACGTAATAACGCAGGATTTTGTTTTTCATTTTCCGGTTAAACATAGCCTACGTATTGATTATATAGTAAGGCCCATTTTACACGATGAAATACGAAACAAAAAGTTTCCTGAAAGCTTGCTTAGTTTGAAGGAAAGAGGTGAAAAAGGGCTCGAGGGAACATGTGTTCCTTCAAGCCCTCTCTCACTTCTCCCCTTCAAACCAAGCAAGTTTTCAGAAAACCTTTTGTTTCGTGTTTCATCGTGTAAAATGGGCCTATGCAGTTATGGACAAACGCGATTCAAACCATGGTACAATAGCCGTGTTCCTTTTCTACTCTTAAGTACTCCGGAGTAAAACTTAAAAGGAACACAATTTTTTTTTATTTTGGGTAACGTTTTGAACTTTCCTTTAAATAAAAGCGCGTTCAATTATTGTAAATATAATATGGGTACTTAATACTTACCATTACAAAAAAAAAAAATTAAAAAACCGCACATTAAAATTCTTGATTCTTTTTATAACACCGAAAACTGTCAGTTCGTCACAATTCAATGAAAATCCATCTATCGGCTTTTTAGTAAGTGAAAAATAATTCACAATAGACTGCAAATGGCGATATTCCCCTAGTGGATGTTAGATGCGTATTTACTCTAGTTATCTACACCTCTGTAAGGGCAGGTGTAGTTGGGAGTAAATACAAGGAAAAAAAGCAGAAAAGGAACACGGCTAATAATACAAGGTAGGCTCATAAGGAAAAGCTCCGGCTTTGTGACGTCACTCAGATCTCAGTTCATAAGGGAAAAAAGCTTTCCCCTGAAGTCACTCAGATCTTTTGGCCATTCATACACGAGGGAGCATGGTTCTGGAGCAAAAGCTTTTTTGGGCAAGGGAGGCGTGCGGAGATGAAATAAGTGAAGAGTTTCGTGCTTCAGTGGAGAGTTTTGTGCTCCTGCTTTTGACCTGCGAACACGGAAAGCACGCACTCACACAAATAAGAAATTAATACGTTGCCATGGAGTTAAAAATAATAAACTTTCAAACTGTCAACAATTAAAACTGAAAAAACATGCTGCCACTGTATCTGCAGCTGAAATCACCAAGGCACTATTTTCATCCATTATGATATCTAATTTAATTATAATAGATTAATGAGCTGATTTAAATAAACACCCACCTGACCAGAGTCAAAAAATTTGACATCTCACTAATACAAACAATCATTGCGTAGCAACACAAAAGCTGCTTCCTTTGCTATTGATCCGTGGATTTTCAGGAAACTTGCAGCAAAGCTTTTGTTTCCAGATCCATGATCCCTCGTGTATGAATGGCCTTTCTCTAACAAATTGCGTTTAAGCTTTTCAAGATGGATACAGAGCTTTTCCTTATGAGCCTACCATGTATTATTGTACCATGATTCAAACTAACATCCATTTTCGGCGATACGAGCTGCGTGCGCTAGTATCGCAGGGTTTTGTGCTCCGCTATATGGTTAATTTCCGAAATAAACTTTTTCTTGTTTATGTGAAAGCCCTTGGCGCATTTGAAAAAACAAATCAGAAGCTGCGGCTGCAGAAGTTTGTTCTTCTTTAGAATAATCTATTCCTACAATGTAGATCGAATTTGTATCGTTGGTGTTAAAAGTTTTCGTTTCCGGGTCATCACAGAAGCTTGTTTCTTCGAAGTCGAGAGTTTCTGTAAAGGGCTCTTCGTGTTTGTCATCGTCAAGGTCATTTTCTTCACACTGGATCATTGGCCTCAATCCCCAGATCTGGCGGATCGGAAGTGAGTGCGGATTGGACACTTTACGATTCTCAAATCCGTAGTCGCGGATTCAATTTTATCAAAAATTCGGAGTGAAGACTCACCATTCATCCATCCAATGGCGCTACAGCCCAAATCGAACCCTGGCCTCTCTAGGGCATTTCTCCAAGTTCGACGGTTCCTTGCAGCAGCTCTCCAGTCACAGAGTCCATCCATCTTCTCCTGGGTCTACCTACTGGTATATTTCCTGGAATTACTGCCACCATGAGACTTTTTAGACTTCGATTATCGACCATCCTGATTACGTGGCCGAATCTGTGGTGTTATATAAAGACTCACGCGATTATGAAATACGCGATGTCGGAGCTGATTCCAAGTATGAAAGTGATCTGGCAAGGCAGTTTATATCATCGGCATATCCTGCCAACTGTTTTGATATGTTAAGCAGGGTTGCGTTCGTATCCATGTTCGAATTCGAATTACTTCTTCTAGACAGAGCATGGGTGCCAGAACAAGACCGTTTTTGCTCATCACTACCGTACTGTACTGCAACCAGATTTTTGATGCCTTTCGCATGGCCGAGGACTATGTTTCAATCACGTCTGGTGTTCGCCAATTGTAAGGACATATTTTATTTTTACTCGGCAATATTTGAGAGGCCTTTTCCTTGACTACTTTGCTCTTTGCAATCTCCATTTGCAGAGACCCGACAAATAAGTAGTGGTCGATATCCATATCTCTTAATTGAAACTCCCTTATGGTATTTCAATGCATTATCTTAGCTCAGTGAATTTGAATATGTATAGTTCCTACCATCTGGTGGCTCGGTAGACGACACCACTCCGTTACAGTGTAAGTGCTGAACGAACATTGTCTGATAGGGACGCATACGGCTCGCTTAGGTCTTGAAACCTACGATTTCTGCAAAAGCTGTCAGAATATAGATGAAGAGGAAAGTGTTAACCACCTTTTCTGTCACTGTCCAGCACTAAGCAAAAGGAGACTTACCACTTTGGTGAACCCTTCCTAAGCACGCTTGCGGAAATCCCGAAGTTTGGGATCCCGCAACTAAGAAGATTCATTACGTCCTCGAGGTGGTTTAGCAAAGAAACGACACTTTAACATTGGGTTTAAAGTGGGATCATTATGGCATCACTACGGGCCTATCCCTTTGGCCTAAGAGTTTGGGCTGTACACCAGCAGCTCATCCATATTTAACCTAACCTAACATAACTCAGGCGCGGATCCAAGGGGGGGGGGGGGGGTCACGGGGGTCATGACCCCCCCAAAACAGCCCGCATTTCAAAAAATAGAGCTGAAACAATATTTTGCAAACCGAAAAACAAAAAAAAAAACCAAACGAACAAAACCTAGTTTTTGCAAACATAAAAACCTGAAACTAACCAAACGACTGAAATTAACTTACTTTTTTGCACTCTGAAAAAATTGGAATCAAAAAATGACTGAATCAACAAAATTGACTAATTTTCTTACACAAGACTGACTTTTTTATTATTAAAACGTTTTTATTAGCTCGCTTTCTTGTCTGTCTGTTTGTCCGGTACAAATCTTGCAATCGATTTTTTGAATACTTCTGGTTACCCGATCACCCTGAAATTTTGCACACAGCTTCAGCTCCGATGACAATGTAATATGGAATACTCACTACATCGTTAGATCCTTGGGGCCGTCTCAAGAGGACGGATTACTGTTTTCTACAAGGAACAAATTTTGCAATCGATTTTTCAAATACTTCCGGATATCCTACCATGCTGAAATTTTGCATACAGCTTTAGCTCCGATGACAATGCAATATGGTATACTCAATATACCTTTATATCCATGGCGGCCGTCCCAGGAGGGCGGATTGAAATATTCTACACAACCCCTTCGACATGGGTATCAAATGAAAGGGTGTGATAAGTACAGTAGAACTCCGATTATCCGAATCAATTGGGGATGGGGGCAATTCGGATAATCAAATATTCGGATAATTGGATATAGATTGGGAATCAAACAAAAAGAGGTATGTAACATATTGTACATTGAAGAACAGAATTTATTAAGTTGTTATAAAGTAGGCCATGACTTGAATGAAACTTCAAAGAAAAGAACAAAATGTGTGGGCATGAAAATTTAGCGCAAAATTTTTACTATCGCCCCGAAAATCGATTCGGATAATTGGCGATTCGGTTAATTGGCGTTCGGATAATCAGCGTTCTACTGTAGATCACCATAAGCAATATAGTATACTCAATATATCGTTTGGTACATGGTGGCCATCTCAAGAGGGATGATTACCATTTTCTTCACAACCCCTTCGACATGGGTATCAAATGAAAGGGTGTGATAAGTAGATCACCATAAGCAATATAGTATACTCAATATATCGTTTGGTACATGGTGGCCATCTCAAGAGGGCGGATTACCATTTTCTTCACAACCCCTTCGAGATGGGTATCAAATGAGAGAGTATGATAAGTAGAACACCATAAGCAATATAGCATGCTCATTAGGTTTATGGCGGCCATCTCAAGAGGGCGGATTACCGTTTTCTTTACAATCCCCACGACATGGACATCAGATGAAAGGGCATCATTAGTAGAATACAATAGGCTATGTTGTTAGGATATGCCATGTACAATAAAATAAGCTATTTGACGTAATTCAAAATTTGATATGGACACCAGTTACATAATGGAAACTAATACGGTAAATTTTTTAAAGTAAAATGAAAGATAAAAGTTTTAGATAATTACGACTGAAATTTAATTTATAGATGTTTTTATATGAAGAAAGCAGTTAAATACAATCAAAAGCCATCTAAAAGCTTTTCAGTAAAAGAGTAGTTGCGAGTACTCACGAGTAGAAATAGTAAAAAAGATCAGAAAAGAGACGCAGCTATTATTGAAATAAAAATAAAATAAAATAAATTTAGCTTACTTCTTCATTTTAATTTTCAGGAATTTCAAAATTAAACAGATTGGTATATTATTAGTAGACTTAGGTAACAATTTTCCGCATGTATCCGTGATAATATCATCAAGATGTTAAAAATTGATTGAAAAATGTCACACACAAGACTAAAAAACAGAAAATAATTATTTAGATAAAAAAAACTTTTTAATATGGTACGTTTTTATAACGAACTAAAAAGTATAAAATAATTTTCCTAGCCCCATACAGATTTAGAACCTCAAACATATTCCTAACACCATACAGATAGTCCTGAAAATTTGTGATTGTGAATTTGTAATAGCTATGAAAATACATATTTGTAAGATTTTAAACGAAAAAACGTGGGGCGAATGCTGTATACAATAGTAGGAGTGGAGAGTAGCTGGGTTGAGAAATCATTCGCATCAATCATTTATGCGCCCCACGTCTTATCGTTTAAAATCTTTCAAATATGTATTTTCATAGCTATTACAAATTCACAATCACAAATTTTCAGGACTATCTGTATGGTGTTAGGAATATGTTTGAGGTTCTAAATCTGTATGGGGCTAGGAAAATTATTTTATACTTTTTAGTTCGTTATAAAAACGTACCATATTAAAAAGTTTTTTTTTATCTAAATATTTATTTTTTCTATATTTGGATTGTAGCTATACTTTATATACTGTCATCTAAGGTTATTCTGACTTTGTTTTTTATTCATTAAAAAAATTCGGCTAGTGTTGTTTATTTGGTTATTTTTGTTATTTTTTCTCTCCTGTGACCCCCCCGGAAAAAAATCCTAGATCCGCGCCTGACCTAACTATCTGGTGGACGGTCCAAACATCGTGCGAAAAAATTTAGGATTTAACCACATAATAGCTATGGTTCTTGCAGTAAGAACTTGTCAGCGTAGATATACAACTATGCCTCTCTAAATATTTCATGGATGGTCAAGCTTTAGAGATTTTACTCAGGTTGCCCTAAACCCTTTCTCGTTTTTTTCAGAGTTGGTAACAAAGTTCCTTAAAACTGAAAATAAATTGTCTATAGTTCATTTATGACTGCTACAAAAAAAACTGATTAACTACTCACCATACTAACTAGTAGCTGTAGTATAGTGCAACTCATTGGTAGATGGGTACCCTGCAGAACAAACGTTCTCTAAATTGCTTTTGGCAGTTCGGGGAACCCCTTCGTCAAAAGTTTACTATGATTCCCTTTTTCCGTGTGCAAACACCCACGCTCTCGCCCCAAGAAAAAAAAACGAAAAAAGGTAAAAGGCTAATCGCGACCGTAAATAAAGCTCGTGGCCCTAATCAAGTTTAAATTTGCTTAAAGCATTTTAAGGACTGCAAAATTATTTTTAAATGAAACATAAAACCGTGGGATTTATTTCCTATTAAATTTTAAGTGCTCCTAGCAATATTTTCCAAATCCAGCCGAATTACAACGTTAGTCCGGAAAGATTAAATACAATTACGCCGGTAGTTAATTGCGTTATGCGTGCTTGTAGTTGTTCTAAGCTGAGCTGTATACAAGCCATCCACCCCCGGTTACAAGTTGCCATTCGGATAAATTGCACAACGCGCTGCTGATGTTGCAGAGCTTAAAATAATGGTACGCACATTTTCTACAAAATTACCGATAAGTGTCGCACAATTTATTTCTCGTTTGCCGCCTGCCTTCATTGTGCGGCTCCTGTGTCGGGGCCTCCATGGAGAATGGCTTTCCTTTTTTATGTCCTGATAGCGCTATTGAAACCACACAACATTTTATCATATAGTTGCCCTTAAGTATTGTTCACGTTTGCTTTAGTGGAATGAATAGAGGCGGTTACCAGTCAAAGGCTTGCTTAATGCCCCACGTTTATCGCCCGGGAGTTACTTTATATTATTATTGAGGGCGGTTTTTTCCTGTGTATGCAATTTATTCATTCCATAACCTGCTCTGCCTGAACTCGTGAATTTTTAATAAAGCTTCAAGGTAAATTCGTGCTCATTAATATGTAGGATGCCGTAGGCGATCGTGAAATCGCTTCGTGACAATCCAGTCCGTTTCAATTGCAGAAAATCCGGGATCTAAATTTTGCTACTCAAGTTTGCTTTTCAATTATAACAAACAATATGAAATTGCTAAATAATTAAAACAGGTATGAATAATGTAAGAAAAGCATGGGAAAACGTATACCCATATAACAATAAGCTTAACACAAAAATAAACAGAGAGCAATGATTCCTACGTAAACCTTGGTAACTAAGAGGTTCAATAGCTAATATGGTGATAAGGGAGAGAGAAGTAATTTAAAGACTTGCGAAGTTGGAAAACTGCCTTACCGTATTTGAATATGCTACAAAGCCTACGCTATACAGAAACAAGGTAATGTAAAAGAGACTGACAGCTTTGAATACCATAGAAAAGGGTCACCTAGTGACGTCAGCACTAATGCAAAAACAACAATAACAGCTTAGATTTTATATGGAAATGACATATCTCTTCCACATTACTTTGTTACTGAATACCATGTACAGAATCGTGCCTTCAAACTCTTCGGAGAGAGCGTCATTTGCGCCTCTATAGGCGAATTGCATCATCGTAGAAACGTGGGAGTCCTAGTCAAATTTTACTTCTATTGCAAAGAATACTGCTACATTGTGCTATGTACTGCAAACTACGATGACGCGGATATGTTGAGCGAACCTCTGAAGAATTAATACTAGCCACTATTTCCAATGGTAGATTCATCATCATCAGGTGCTCCACAGTCTACTGTTGGACCTGTCTTCCTCCAGCCTTTGAATCCACGATTGTCGATCTCTGGCCTGTCTTTTCCAGTTTCTTATTCCTAACCATCTTCTTCAACGTCGTCTATTATATCCAAATCCATTGTAGTCTGTTTATTTTAATCAATTTGACAAAGTTTGGAATTTACTGATTGTATCTTTTCCTCCAAATTGCATCCAACTGTATTCCTTTGTAAGTCGAACGATGGATTCTTTTCTCTGTTTTCAATGTCCAGACTTCCGCATCATATAGTTAGACAGGCTTTAACAGTGTTTTGTGAAGTTCTAATTTAGTTTTCCTTGCTATATATTTCTGGACATAAGGTGCTTACATAGACTATTGGTGCCCTTAATTCTCTTTTTATTCTATTACACCGCTTGGCGTACTTCCTCTGTGATAGGGACTGCTGTGCTCTCATTCTCATTAGCTTCTTTGTTCGCCGCAAATTCTTCTTTACCCGATGCTGCTATGTCACCCCCACTCTCGAGAATACCACCCACTGAATGGACGGAGTTCACTTCAGGACTCGCGAGGTGTTTAGCTGTCTCAAAGAACTCGACGTCAATAAATCCACTGGCCTCGACAAAATCCCCCCTAAGGTACTTAAAAAATGTGCCTCACCTTTGGCTAAACCCCTGCGCAAACTTTTTGCCCTGTCTTACTTCTCCGGAGTGTATCCCGACTCTTGGAAACTAGCTCATGTTCAGACAATCCCAAAAAAAGGTGAAGCCAGCGACCCCTTAAACTACCGCCCAATAGCAATTACTTCTGTTCTCTCCAAAATCATGGAGACAATAATCAATAAAAAGCTGATGAAATATCTAGAATCCAACCAAATTATACACGACAGGCAATACGGCTTCAGACCTAAACGGTCTACTGGCGATCGGCTTGTGTGTTTAACCGAGCGTATCAACCAAAGCATTCACAGCTTTGGCGAGTCTGGTCTGGTTGCTCTAGATATATCAAAGGCTTTTGACAGAGTATGGCACCCAGCTTTGTTGAATAAACTCCAAGCTATTGGTATACACTTAGTTCTAAGGAACTGGATTAAGAGCTTTCTTTCAGGCCGTTCAATCAAGGTAGTATTGGACGGCGTCGAGTCCAACCCACATGTCATTTCGGCCGGAGTTCCCCAGGGGTCAATTCTCTCACCCGCACTTTTTCTAATCTTCATTAATGATCTGCTTTCAATCCCCTCCAACCCACTTCACTGCTTCGCTGATGACGGTACTCTGAATTTCTCTTACTCCTTCGACAATATAAGACAAGCACGTGCCAGACCTTGTCTTTACCACCGTCAACTGATGTCGGCTTCGATCAACCGGGATATCGAATCGATTCTTCATTAGGGCGAAATGAACCGCGTCGAATTCAATGCCACAAAAACTAAGCACTGTCTGATCTCCAACAAAAATTGTACCGACCTTCCTCCTGTCTCGGTGGATGGAGAGAATCTAACGGCTGACTCAACTCTCAACATCCTAGGGGTAACTTTAACGGAGCATCTGCGATGGAATGATCACATATTTCAAATCGCCAAACAAGCCTCCCAATGCCTTGGATTTCTCAGGAGATGCAAGTTCCTCCTACAGCCAGCCGCATTGGCTACAATATACAAATCCTACATTCGGCCGCGCCTCGAATACAACTCGTATATCTGGGCAGGCGCCCCAAAAACCACCTTGGCTTGTCTCGACAAGGTGCAAAATCGTGCCCTCAAACTCATTGGTGATGGCCCCTTTCGCGCCTCCATAGACACCTTAAGCCACCGCAGGAATGTAGCAGCCCTCTCCATACTTTATCGCTATTACCATGGCGACTGTTGCACTGAAATTCAGGACCTCCTGTCTGCACGGCAATACTTTTCCCGCAACACAAGACTAGCCCCCTCGGCTCACCCCCATACCCTACAGCCCCCTCGTTCACGCACAATACGGTTTAGAAGTTCGTTTATGAATAGAACAACTCGACTGTGGAATAATCTCCCGCAGTCGGTATTTCCGAACTCGTACAACACCTTAGAGTTCAAACGTGAGGTTCATCGTCATTTTCTTCTACACCCTCCAGACCCCCTCTAACCTTTCCTATTCTCCTCTATTCTTCACACCAAGCCTACTACTAGACATTGCTTGCACCATGAACTGAACGACATGACGGACTGGTAGTACAAAGGGTTACACCTAAGCTTGGTTTTTTCATATAAAAAAAAAATTGTCCCCGTTCATGTTCATGGTACCAATGTTCCCCTGCTCTGGACTCATTAATAGAAGTTCCTCAAAATACTCTGCCCATCTAGTCAATACTTCATCCTGCGGCCCATATTCTTTAACAAACCACTCTACTCTTCGTCCGCTTTGTCCATTCCGTATTTCATCAATTCGGGGAATAGAATCTTACGGGGCTGGTATACCTTTCTTCCATTCCATAACAATAAATAACGGGTGTAACGGATACCTAGAACCATCTTATGGAATTCAGAAAGCTTATCAGTGATCTGATCTCCAGTCTGGAGATTTCCTTTAAGTCTTCCAAAACGTAACTACCCAGTGTAGTAATACCACACTAAAGAGAGATGATACTCTCTTTGAAAGCTTCATTTCGAAGCTTTAAAGCTTCCTAAGCCGACGAGCTTTCCAACTATAAAAGAAACCGCTTCACCTGGACAAAGTCAGTCCATCACCAGACTCGTTCCGGAGAG
Organism: Thereva unica; assembly: GCA_949987705.1. NCBI lineage: Eukaryota > Metazoa > Arthropoda > Insecta > Diptera > Therevidae > Thereva > Thereva unica. The sequence continues at coordinate 19,151,106 of OX465283.1, read as the reverse complement.
GTCATTTTCTGCAGTCCTATACCGTGTCGAGGTGTACAACTGGGCAAGGTCAACATATCGGCCACATATCAACCACATACCGACCACTACCGAATACCTGTGTAATGTTACGCAGGCCTTATCGATCCGGCACTCTTTCTAGCAAAATTTCCTATACCGCACTATACATTCCGGCACGGCCCGACCACATATAGATCACATCCCGACCCCCCACCGAATATCAGTGGAATAGTGACCAGTCCTAGTCGAGGTGTACGATTCGGCAGTGTTCCAGGCAACATTTTCTAGACCAGTGCAAAGGTATGACCCGACTCAACCCAGAAAATATACCAAACACCCCATTATATACATATCCTTCTTCATCTGACAGCTAAAAAGTCCTTGATTCGCCTTTGACTCCAATATAGCTCGTTTATCACCATAGTGTGGCTCGACAACGTGCAAAACCCGCGATACTAGACGTATGGTTGTGGCACCTTTTACTGTTTTATAGGATTATCCTTATATGGCAACGTCTTTCCCGCAATACAAAAGGAGTCCGCCCTTCTCACTCTCACAACACTGCAGTCCTTCTTTTCGGGCACACTAGAAATTCATTTTTGAGTAGAATAACTCTATTGTGGAGTAATCTTTCGCTGTTATGCTTCTCAAACTGGTACAACTTCCAGAGTTCAAACGTCGAGTTCATCAATATCTACTCAAGCACCTCCTAGACTCCGAACCTATCATATTCTCTTTTATTCTACAAATCAAGCTTACTCTACTAGACCTTACACCAGGACCTAAACGACATGACGACCAGTCTGCAAATGGTGATTGCTGATTGATTTTTTCACATAAAAAAAACCTAGAATCATGTGGGGATGAGACGTAAGAAGACTTGCCCCAATAACTTCATTCGATAAACTTATTATATCTGGATCCTTGATAGATTTAGATAGATACGAGATAAACTACATTTCCAAGCAATACATTGAATTTTCATGCAACTTAAATCAAAATGTGAAGTTTTAAAGTTTATCCCCAGATTTTCAGAGATGCATAAAATGTCCTGACAACATAAACTCCGGTCCTCCACCAAACAGGAACCTCCGGATCTTCCAAAACTAACGTCAAGTCAGTCTTTTGCATTCATGTTCTATACCAGAAAGGTGATTTCTGTACGAAAAAGTGTTCCATTTCATGCTTCAACACGACTCGTATGCACACCTTGTGAAATACCGTCACATCGTGTCCTGCTGGAATGTTCAAAGGAGCGACAGCACAATTTTGGCAGGTCAGCAAAAGTATTTAGCTTTTTGCTTTATATGTGTCACAGTGACGTCTCCATTGAATATATTTAATGGATATATTTTGTGGTGGCTCTTCTCGAATAAGAAAGGAGATTTTAAGAACTCCTGTCCGTTTCCTTTAGCGTATACAACTCAATCCGGCCCGACTGCTGGAAGAATGCGCGACCAGTGATTATCCCTTTCACGTTGAATGCTTCCTTTGTCCATTCCGCAGATTATCCAAAAGATTGTTTCCTTTGGTAATTTTTATCTTTTTAAAAACACAAAAAACTCCTGAAAACAAAGGTAAAATAAGGAGTCTTAAAGCGCTTTCATCGCCGGCATCGAGTTCCTTTTCGTTTAAGTAGAAAACGTCAACGCTTGAGTGAATATAAATAGCTTTCGCTCAACTGAAAAAAAATCCCCCATACAGGAGCATAAGCACGTATAGAGGAGCAGCTATATTGGGTTTGTATGAACTTGTGCAGGGAACCGAGGTGGAAGTATGCTTCATCTTGATTTCTATAAATCGCAGTTGGTCGAAATTGCACACGAAGATGTTACTCGAAGAGATGTACTACATATATATTCCAGCTTTTCTATAAACCGAAAAGCAATGCTAAGTGAAAACGTGTTTCGGAAGAAAATCAATTCTACGACCACGTTAACACTTTTCTCATCGTTTTACGTGCAGGAAAGGTGGAGCCTTCACGTCGGCAGGTATAGTGCTGCTATTAATTGCCGAGTGATAAATACTCGTACGTTCAAATGGACTGGAAGAAAGCATGCAACGCTTGTTATCATTTTATGTAATTGCTGGTCTGCACCTTTGGTTAATGCCTCACAAATATAACGTTTCGTGTACCTGCGGAATTTTAAAGCGTACAACAAGAATTTAAATTTTACACCATATAGCATTCGCTTGAGTGCTGATTTTCAAATTAGATTCGAGCTGATATCAATGTGGTTTGGGTGGAAGTCATTAGTCTTGCCATTTTCTTATAAGATTTGCTAATAAAATTAAACGATAAAATCAGAACTTGGTTTTACGTGAGATATTTACGGCTTAGAAGTGTTTTGGAAATACTGAACCAAGTAAAACTGAAGTATACCTCTTACTACAAGACGTGGTCTCTTCGTGTTCACACTTCTCCCTCTAGTTTATTATACGTAGTTTTTGTTCTTTTACAACGTCATCCATCAACATATTTCTTTATCTCCCAACGCTTTTTGGTTTGTTATTCTATCATTAAGGGGGGGATAAAATCGAAGGATCGTATCGTCATCTCCGGGTGTCTCCTGGATAATCAACTAAGGACTGTAGTAGAGCGTGTTGGATGCTATATTCTAGCCTACCAACTTTTCCTGGCAGCCTAATAGACGGAGTCGAAAACGCGGAATTGCTCAAAGTCGACGTGTTTCATTCGCTTCCGCTGATCGACGAGGTCCAAACAGCTGTCCGAGATACAGGGCGGACTCCGACAACGGATAGGGGGACACAGCTCCATTGCACACTTCACAACAGACTCCGACAATTGCCTTTTTTTACATCGATATCCTCCGATATTGCGAGCGCCGCGAATTTGTTGTATAATTTGAAACTCTCGCTCGATGGCTGGGTCCCGAAGGCACGCCTTCTTGGCTGGTGGTGGCGTCGTTTTCTTCGCTCTTTTTAATCGCATCCGTAATTTCGCTCGAACAAGATAATGGTCCGATCCGCAATCGGACCCACGTATTGCACGGATGTCTTTGAGCGCCGATCGGAATCTTCCGTTGATCAAAATGTAGTTTAACATCGCCGAGTCTTTGCCGGATGGATTTCGTCAGGTGAGCTGGTGTTTGAGTGGATGAAAGCGAATGAAAGCAGGCGTAAGCCGTTGTCGTTAATTATTCCGTGTCTGAATTTGTACATCGTTCCTTCCCATCTGGTTCGATGTACTCCTTAAAGTGCATTGAAGTCCCCCGCGAGTATTATTTATTCGGTTCGAGGTACCATATCTAGCGTATGTTGGAGCTGATCATAAAATTCGTCCTTACTGGTCTCCGTTGGCGCATAAACGGATACGATATGGGTCTTAATCCTTCCACCGATGGTTATAACCGCCAAAGGCTCGGATGTCTTCTTCTTCTTCTTTGATCCGTTAGCTGGCGGTCCGAGCGGGACGTCCCCGCAACGGATACGCTGCTGTCGGTGCCGCTGGGTCCCGAACTCCATTCACGATTCGCTTCCATTCTTCTCGGTTTTTGGCGGTGTCTCGAGCCTCGGTAACTGATAATCGTTGATTCTTTAAGTCACCCTCGATATTCAGCAACCAGGTTTTCTTCGGTGCCGATCGCTGTATTCTCCAGTCTGCAGGACGGTCTCGCCAGAGAAGTTTACGTGGCAAGCGGTTATCATCCATTCGGCAAACATGTCCAAACCACCGTAGTCGACGTTTTTGCATTTCTTCTTCGATCAGTGTTTGCTGATCGCATCTTTGTCTGACAACCTCGTTTCGAAGGCGATCACGGAGTGAGACACGGAGGATCTGCCTCAAACATCGCATTTGGAAGACCTCGAGCTTCTTAACGTCCGGTTTGAGCAGTGTCCACGTTTCAGATCCATAAAGAAGAATCGGAAGAATCAACGTTCGGTAAAGACGTAGTTTTGTTTTGATGGAGATATATTTGCTCGTTTCCATATGCATCACTTAAGCGAGGCGAATGTTGCTGTTGCCTGGCCGATACGGCTGTGAACGTCGGCCGTCGATGCTACTTTCGTTTCCTCAACCAATGATCCCAAATATTTGAACCTTGGAACCTGTTCGATTTGGGTTCCATCGAGGTGAACACTGGCTCTTGATCCATCCGTTGTGAGCACTTTGGTCTTTTCCGCATTGATTTTTACCCGTATGATTGGGCGATGCGGGAAATATCGTATAAGATGTCCGTTGCTTCGGCATCCGTGTCGGCGAAAACAGCGCTATCGTCGGCGAACATTAAGTCTGTTACGAAGTTGTTGTCGTCGTATTGAACTCCGAGTCGTCCATCGAATGCTTCACGCATAATCGCGTCGATCACAACGTTGAAGAGAAGTGGCGAAGCGACGTCTCCCTGTCGGACACCCGTCTGAATCGGGAACTCCTCGGATAAGTCGTTTCGAATACGAACGCTGCTGGTTGAGCCATCGTACGACGCTTGGAGAAGTTGGATGATTCTCAATGGCACGTGTTCGGTTACCAAGACTCTCCACAAGCTGTTCCAATCGATGCAATCGAAAGCGGATTTGAAATCGATGTGCAATGGCTCGGATGTGCAATGCGGAATACGATAACGCTGCTGGCAGCCTGTCGATCGACCATAAAGCCGACGCCAACCTCTCGTCTCACACCACCAGAATAGTAAAGCGTTATCGTTTCATCGATTGTTGGCGGGGCGATCGTCAATGCCCCGGATCCCGTAAATCGTAGTTCGAAAGCGCAACAACTGATATTTTGCATTTCAATAATTCCATTGCTTTGATTTCCTTTTGACCGACGTGATGTCCTGTTCGTACATTCCACGCGACGAATTCAATTTCCATTTTTCGTATGACTAATTTGGGTCTTCGGCCAGTAACCCACTTCTCACCAGCATCCCCGGTCCCCAGTGCTGGCGCATCGGCTGCCCTGGATTCAGTAGCATTATTTGGTGAATAGTTATGTCGTGTATCCATACGGTTTCTTGCCTGGTTTCTTCGGTTTTTCCGTTTCTGGTCAATTTGGCAGATCGACCACCCTCCCTCTTTCACACCCTGGACTTGGGACTAGACGACGGTAGAGTTAATGGGTGGTTAGAGATATTATTATTTCGGTCTAGGGGAATATGTGTATAATGGGGTGTTCGGTATATTTTCGGTGCTGAGTCGGGTTCTACCTCGACGCTGGTCTAGAAAATGTTGCTAAGAACACAGTCGGAGAGTACACTTCAACAAGGCCTGGGCAAAATTCCACAGGAATACGGTAGTTTGTTGGTATGTAGTTTGTATGTGTTATGTGTGTGGTCTGATCGTGCCAGATCGTATAGGTCGACAGGGTGGTGGATCTGAGAAGAAGACCTCTTCGGGACGAGTCTGGTTATTGGCTTGGGCCTGGTGAAGCGGTTTCTTTTATAACTGGAAAGCTAGTCGGGGTAGGAAGCTTTAAAGTTACGAAGTGAAGCTTTCAAAGGAGAATCACTTCTTTTTGGTCCGATGGTTGAATAAATTTATTTTTCTGAAGTTTTATTGCAGTTTTGCGGTTTGATTGTACGGGAATGATGAAGCGGCGACGCTAATGTATATATACTATATCATAGTTTTTGTCAGGCTGTAACTTTTCCTATATCTCTCTGGTGAGGATTTGAACATCAGGTACTGCCTCTTGCTTGAGGTGTAGATCAGGTGATAGCTGATCAAGAATTATGATTGGCACTCGTTACTCTGAGTCATGTCATTCTTTGGTCTTACATAATTTGGATTTACTATATTCTTTTGAAAGATCGGGTCACAGAGCTGTATGTTAGCACTGGTCTAATCACTGAATGTGTAGAGCCAGTTTTCAGTTCAGCATTAGGTCCTTGAATAGAATCCACCTAATTAGTTGCTCAGGTTAGGCTCAGTCCGGCACCATTAATTGTATATTTGTGAACACCATCAATTCAGTCTTTTTCGGATTAAAGAATAACCCACCATTTGCTATTCTTTACAAGAGCAATTTCTCTGATTGTGGATAGAAGCTTTCCAGAGGAACACCATGTCGTTCGCATAAGCGACTACCTCTACCCTGCCATTCTCTAATGTTTTTAGAATCTTATCCACAGCCACATAAGCCACAAGAATAGCCAGAGCACTGTGGTATGCACGGTATGTCGTCTTTACCACTTCCTGTTGGCTAAGATGTTGCTAATGATGCTAGGTTTCAGCATGAGGAAACGGTTGCACTCCGAATTCCCAAGGGACACTTGGATAGCTTCGGTACTGACACTATAGAAAGCGCCTTTTATTTGCACAAGAAGGCTGCCAACTTAAACTGTTTATATTCTAGGGAGTATTTTAGGGTATAGGGTACTTCGTGCAGTGCAGTGTCAACTGATGTACCCTTACAATATGTATGCTGTGAGGAAGGCATAGGAACCCCTGTTTCCAAATTTATTTCACTCCTCCTAGATTCTGTACACCTATCGATTAGATATCATCAGGCAATTAGATATGTATCGTTTCAGCAAGCTCACAAATTGGCAGCACCTCGTTCCACCCTATCAAAATTCAAATACTAGACGCCTTGTTTCTTTTTCTCCTGTTTTTTCCCACACACACAACAGAATGCTGAAAATCGCTAAGGATAATATTCAGGAAATAGCACGTCGCCTCGGTCTTAAGCAAACAAAAACGTTACCCCGGAGGAGTACAGGAGCCGTCAGCCAGAGGCGCCGGGTACTTCCCCTGGCAACTTTTTAAAAGCGAAAACTCTCCAAGGTTAAATAAATCTTCGCCGGGTGATTTATAGCTTGAAAAATACGTTAAATTCCCGTTCACTTGATAATTCATATCAGAGAAAAATGTGGACCAAAATTTATCCCATAAAGAACATTTTACCGATGATTTACTTTTGTACGTGATAAATTACCCCTGGACAATTTATATCCGCACCTCAGGACTCAGGACCTCGTCGGGACTAGGGCTATGCCCCGTCACGACTCGGAGCCATCCGAGTTGAGTTGAGGTACGTGCTTGATACGCAAGTTTCCGCCCTGTAATTGAGTTATTTGTGCTTCCAGGGAATGTCAGCATCGGCCCTAATGTTGTTCAATACATTCTGATGATCAGACCCTCATAGCCGCCCTGCACGGCCTTTGTTTGTTTGATGCTGTCGTCTTTTTTTCCCCCTTTTAACGACGTGTACCCCACGTAAAGATTACGTGCCTCTGTGAAGTTCCCACCATCTCTCTCTCTCTAAATTTTCCACGTGGCCCCAGGATCTCAGAAGTTGTCGGAATTGAGTTTTTGCTGCAGAAATGGATTCTGATTACGTTTTATAGATGTTTAATTTTCGGCATCAACCTGAATACATTTGCGCAGTTGGCGGTAGTCCTTTGATGTTTTCTAATTATCCCAAAATAAAACTACTCCCGATGCCTTTTCCGGAGTTCTCCACATTCCTTCTGTGTGTGTCGCACGCTTAAGACCGTGGGGGATCCTCTCCTGCAGGATTTCCATGCAATCGCGTCACAATATTTTTTTTCATCGTCCTTTTTCATTAGCACTGGTACACACTCGACTGACTAGAGTTGAAAGAGTCCTTTTAGCACGATTCCTGCATCCTTGTGCTGTGCTGGGGCTTGTTCCTATAGATACCGAAATGAGAACATTATGTAAATTACATAATCTCAAATTTACTGCCTTCACTAAACGATTTTTAGTTTCTCGGACTTTTTAGTATATAAATAATCTCAAGTGTATACAAACTCAAGGAGATTTTCGCTCAAATCCTTTTGCTGTATTTTTATTTTGCGCTTTGCATTTTCCGTTTTTTATTTTTCTTTCCGGAAATTTATTGAAATTTTCTTCTGTTGTGATAAAAATCTGTCCCTTTTGCGAATGAACAATGTTGAAGAGATTTTAAGGTACAGGATTACTATTTACCCAGTTTGGGTCCATTAAAAGGGGAAGCTTGTCGGCAAACATTCTTTGATACCCTTGAAAGTCTATTTTTAGGCTCCTTACAATTTATAATTGTTTAAATGCTAAAGCTGTTGTATAACTTCTGTCTCTCTGGGTAAAAGGCTTTTGGAAAAAGGATATTTGTTATATCATCGGTAGCTTGTAGAGGTTTTGAAGAAACTTTTTTGGGTACGCCTGATGTTTAGCTTAAAATATATTAACTTGGGAAATTATCATATGATAAGGAACGCATTTGATAATATTTATTTGGTAGTGCAGTGTGGGAAAGTAGGAGGATTATAAGTGAATTCAGTTTCCACAGTTTCCTTCCTTTGTAGTTTGTACCATCAGTTAGACTGGGCTAGAACCCGTTGACATCAGCTCACCAATATCACTAGTTCGTCATTGTTTCAATATAATAAATGGCCCAGTCGATTTAAAAAAGTATGCTCTGGAATCACTCTTTGCGCCATCAACCCTTTGGGACCAAACTCGTTAAGATGCACTATATTGCACTAAGTTTAGTACGAAGGGCGGAGTACAAGACAGGACAGATTAGGAGGAGTCTGAAGAGTGATGAATTAGTAGACAAGGAACTTTGCTTT